>JAAQRM010000500.1:0-27300 GCA_013396095.1 Fusarium sp. NRRL 52700
GGGGGGAGGGAGGGGATGACGAGATAAGATCTCGCTCGATAACAGAATTTTGGTTATTTGTTAAGAACAAGAGGCACGAGTATGAGTATGAATAGTATGAGGAGAAGAAACTATAGCAAAGCAAAAGGTAGAAAAAGAGGATGAATGGGGTAGACTACGATGCCGGCGCCGGGAGCGTGGTCAAAGGTGGATTCACGCTTTCTGTTGATGCGAAAGAGGGAGATTTGGACGTGCGAGAGAGATGGATCTGGCTGTGTGGATTGTTGAGGTGAGGTGAGGTGACGACGGGCAGGGGGGCTAGTGCTGTAGCTAGCTCTCTGATCGCTAGGCTTCAGTGGTGGTGATCACCAAACTTGGGACTCTCCAGGCATCAGGGTGCAAGAAAACTTCTGACGTTAAATTGAGGTGCTAAAAATACTTAGTCTAAGATCCTCTGAACCTATCCTAAATTATATCAAGGTTATCTAAATTTCCCTAAGATTTATTGTCACCTAGGACAGAGGTCCTAAGTCTTATTATCCGTACATCCCCTTGCCAGGTGAGCAGTTGCCTAACAATAGCACCCTCGGTTAGTACCTTTCCCGTAGGTGGTGGACGTTTTTAGCTGGGCTCGATCTGAGGTGCGGGCTTTGAAAATCAAATGAGGCGCAACTATCAAGTGCAGCATCCATCTACATCCGGATACCTGACGTATTTCTGAATCTTGTTTACTGGTACAGTACAGCTTGATATCAACCAGCATGTGCCAATCAAGGTGTTTTCAACCATGATATCTCGCTCCTCCATCCCATCTGAAAGAGCTCAACTACTTTCGTCTTAGCACCATTCTGGTTCAAGGCAGGGGCGAATACACTGAACTGTTCCTGTCCCTACATCATCAATCTGGGCTTCTCTTCTGCTTAGGTAGTAGTTAACCCCTGTTCCCATGGGAATGGGACCGCCACTGACAGCCACGCTTTGTATGAAATCACTCGAGGTGATACAATGACCTCACGTCACTAGGTAGCCATGATGTATACAAACCAACACCCCATTGATATACTAAGATAAGTTGAGACTTTTTAAAACCACCTACTGCATGAATATTAGTTGAGAGGGATAAAAAAAACTTTGCATAAGTACCTACGTCGTGTCGTGTAAGAGTTCCGTCAGCCGCTGGCGCCTAAACAATCCCCTCTCGTTCGCTCTTTTTTTTTTTTTTTTTTTTTTTTTTTTTTATTTCCATGTTCGTCCTCGCCACTTCTAGCCGCGTGTATTATTCATCTGTGCCACTGGCTGTTGAGAATTACCTGCTTAGAGCCTGATTTGATTGATCGGATGCTACACATAAACCTCGGACCAGGTCGCGTGCCCTTCCCTTGATGACGGTCCGGTCCGGCTCCAAAAATCACAAAATCCAGTTTCATATCCCCATCCGTGCGTGCTTGAAGTATTGATTTACATTAGGTAGGGCTGTGGCTGCGGCTGTGGCTGATCACTTCTCTGTTCGAGATTGATGCTATCCCCGAGGCTTAAGGTTTAGAGAAACTGGGGACCAGGGAGCCTGTGTTTAAGTGAAGGGTTTATGTTATATTATTCAGATAACTCTTAGTCTTTAAGAAGGGATGAGTCTTGACATCACACCATCAACACTGATGGTACGCAATGCCTAAAACCACATATATGTAAAACTCTATATAGTAAACAGTTCAGCCTAACCTACAACATTGACCATCAAAGACCATTTTCGTCTATCTGTCTTTACGGTACAAACCACCTTGGTGTCATTTCGTGCGTCCCTTGCCAATATTTAGAATTTCTTATTTATCTAACGAGATTATGATTGTCCTTCGAGGACTTCTGCTACTAATCTAGACCAAACAAATTCCCAGAGACCCCATCTATACAGAAAACAACCCCTAAAATATCCTTTCCCAAGGAACATACCAAGAGAGGAAAAAGGAAAGGAAAGGAAGGAAAAAGAAGAGAGAAGAGAAGAGAAGAAAGTAACAAAATACCGAAACAAATACAAGGCGCCAGGGTATCTCATGCTCTAACATATACATCATCAATGCAGGACTTCAACTCACTGTCCTCAGCTCAGAGAAAGGCATAGCTGCCACCTTCTGACTTGCCCGAATCTTCTCTTCTCCAGTTCACCGATGAGTTTCCTGCTGGCTTCGAATGTCTGCTGCCAGGGACACTGAGAGGATCGACGCTCAAGCGAGACAACTTGCTCATCGAGTACCCCAAGCCTTGCCGTAAAGATGCCAATGATCCCCTGATGCTGTTCTGAGCATCTCCCCATTGGCTTGGGGACATCAGTTCGGAGCTTGCCCGCTCTCCAGGCTGTGCTCCATCGCGGCTCGAACTCATCACCGTGCTTGGTCGAAGTGGATGGAAAGGCGACTCATCCACAAGCTGGTGATATGACGCGCCTGTCCCATCACGCTGGGATTCGTACACACGCCAGTTCTCCCCGGAACCAAACGAAGGGTCACTGAAAAGTCCTCTGGGTGCCTCCAAATCATACCATGGCCTGCTTCTAGGACCAGCATCCGCTCCCAGCAGTTCCTGGGTATGTAGACGTATTAGCTCCGGCCGTCTCAGTACTGGCAGGCTCTGGGTTGCCCCTATCGAAGTGCCCTCACCATCACCGACTGAGGCCTGAGAATCGAGCCCAGTATCAGGCGCTCGTGTTGGGACCCTGGTCAAGAGTCTTGGACTGGAAAGATGCGAGGAAGCGAATGCTAGTGAGCTTTCATTGCCACTTGTGTAGTACTCAGAGCCATGCTGGAATAATGCTCTTTGAGATTGGATGCTGGGGAGACCATTGAGCGAGGAGTCAGCTGCATCGTTGCCCCCCATGAAAGACCTTCGTCTTGCATCTGATAAAAATACCGGAGGTGGTATCAGCTGACTAGTTGACTGTGATAGTGTTGAGTTTGATCGTTGACTCCTCAGAGAGTCACGACTTGGCCGCCCTGCAGTTGCAGTTCCAACTGTGACCCAGGATCTTCTTTCATCCTCACTGTTGGATGTACCGAAGGGCCGGGATACACTGGTGTTAGAATCCTCAGCGATGAATCTCGGAGGAACAAAGGGTGTCGCCATGAACCCCAATGTTGGAGATACCATAACTAGCGTTTCCGAATCCATCTCAGAATGGGGAGTCCTGATCGGGCGGCGTTGTTGCTTGCCTGCAGCTGCTATGATCTCGACTTTGTCGGCCTCTCGCATTGCCGCCGAGCCCCCGTTGACACGAAGGCTCTCGAGGACAGGTCCGGAGATCTTATGGCGAAATTTGGACGAGAGATATGTTTGTCGTTTGCGGCGGCGGCGAAGGAGACAACAAACAAGCAGCATAGAAAGAAAAACGATGACCAGAAGAGGCAGAAGAATCGCTAGGAGGAGGGTACCGGTTGTCAGATTCCCATCTGAATCAGACAGCTCTAAACCAGGCTCCGAAGAGGTCCCAGTGGGTGCGACAGAAGTAGACGTGCCTGTAGATGTTGATGATGTGCGAGACTGAATTGTCGTCGAGTATGTGGACTCGAACGGTATTACGCTCAAATTTAGAATCTCCGTCTCTGTGTCATCTAAAGTCTTTGACGAAGCTGTCACAGAAATATTTAGATCTCCGGACGCCGATATTGGGATGTTTCCGGTGATGTTAAAGTCATCAAGCTTTACCCAATCCTTCTTCGGTTTGGTTGAAATCTCAAGGTCAATGTCATCAGGGTCCCAGAAATAGGGCCGCAAATCAAGATCGACATCTTTCCCAGCCTCGACCTTGATACCGTCAAAAGTTGAACGAAATAGAGAAGTAGAGACATTGACAGTGGCGTATATGTTGATTGTATCTTGGTATGAGTCCCGGAGTGTAATGGTGAAGTTGGTAGAATGATCGTCTTTTCCTGGTGTTCCCTCGATATCCCATGTTTTCTTGTCCAGAGACAGCCAGTCCGGCATACCGTCTGTTGAAATATCGATGTCGTCGATTTTTACAGGTTTGTTGTCAAGCTTGATGCCATCTGCTAGCCCGCTATACGCAAGCTTCTTCCCTCTGGTAGTGTTCAGAGTGATGCTAGGGTTGTCAACACTGAGTTTGTGTCCACCCACGATGACAGAGAAGGCAACTGACACGGCAGAGAAGCCAACAATGTCCGAAGCGACAAGCTGGAAGTCAAAAGTTTGAGGAGGCTGGATAAGTGACTCGAAAGGAGGTGTATTGCCACTGAATGTCAATGAACCAGCATCGAACCTTATCCAAGCAGGCAAGGGACTGCCATCGCCTGAAGTCGCATAATAGTTGATCATATTGGGCTGGTATTCAAATGTGTCGGCATCAAAAGTAAACCTGAGCTCCGTAGAAGGATACGAGATTAGTGATGACGGCGGCGAATAGTCGCCAAAGTCTTCAATCTGCTCCAGAAGTGGTATTTTGAGGGAGGGGCCTTTATTCCTGGACACGACCAGAGTCGAACTTAGCAACGTCGAGCCAGAATCATCCTTGGCAATGATCTCTACTTTCTGGCCTACCACATCGCCGCTGGGAACAGTGTCGTTGGTCGGGATGCCATAAAGACGGCGACCTTTGTTGTCGATAGAAATCCATTTTGGCGCATCCCCAAGTGAGTATGATATTTTGGAGTCTGATAGAAATGTGTAACGAGAGAAGACGTAAGAGAAGGGCTCGTCTACCCGGGCTACTGGCGGTAACTGAGAGTTAATCGGGTAGTTGATTGTTGGCTGAGATCTTGTGAGCCCCGAGAGGGTGAGAAGGAGAACAGCGAGTATGAAGGAAGTCATCATGGCATGGCAATACACTGTTCAGTGTTGAAGTACGAATAGGATAACATGAAACGCCATCTAGGTGAATAGGAACTCGCTGGATAGAGCCGGAAGGATGAAGGAAGGAGAAGTGAGAAACAGGAAGGCCGGGAGACAGACGACAGTACGAAGGCATATCGTGAATGACATATTGATGGCTGGCAAGCTGAAGACTTGAGCTAGAGGAATACTGAGCCCTTCATTCCTGTATAGCTTCTCCACCGAGCCTCTTTGAACCACGGGAGAAAAATTTGCGGTCATAGTCAATTAAGGGAACCGGTGTTGAATCCATTCGTCCATTTCAGGAGGAGGCCAGATGTCTCAGGTTAACTAGGCCTTCCTGTGAGATGGAGAGACATTGACGTGTGGCGGGTATAACCAAAGGAGCGGCACTGCGGGCTGATACAGCTGTAGTCACATTCCTACGGAAGGCCTGGGTAGCCCAGAGAGACTGGCGAGACATGGTAGCCACTCGGCATGATGATGGTGAAAAACTCAACATGGCAATCATGTAGGTTGACAGGATACTGGCTCCATTGAGCTAAGGGGAGGAAGGCTGGAGAGGGAGAGTCAATAATTAGCAATGGTGTTGTTGAAAGAGCATATATTGGCTATGATATCATATAACGCCTCCCTTGAACATTTAACTCAGCATTGCCATTGAGCATTGATGTTATCACATTGGTCGTTCATGACCTGGGAGTCGTCAACCTGATGTAACACGAATTGACCTTTGAAGTTCTTAACAGCGACACTCACGAAATAGAGTGAAGCAGCAGTGGATCAAACCCGATTTCTCTCGTTGAAGGGCAACTCGGCGAATTTATTTGTGGAGGAGCCCTTATCCCAACGGAGTATGAGTTTTGGGATACATAGGCCCGCAGAGCCTTTAACGAGCCAATCGTTCAACTCTTTCGTTGACTCTTCGAAGCGGAAGATGTAGCGTGCCCTTGATCGACCCCGACGGCCAACCAAAATAAAAGGGTCTTTTGGAGTCTGGATCGCACACGTATGCAAATGGAAAAAGCAGCCGTCTAAGAAGCAAAAGAGGAGCAGCCGAGTACCTAGGAAGAGATGCCATAGGTTGAGTTGATTAGGTAGAAGGGGAAAAAGTCTGCAGGTGACACATAGGGCAGTTGTGCTTTTTACAGATACTCGATAGAAGGCTATCTTAATCTAGGTTAGCAGGTGCAAGAGGGAGTAACCTACCTGAAGGGCCGAAACAACAAAGTCATAGAAAGTTATTCCTTTTGCTTCACTCGGATAGAACAGAACCATCTCCTTCGCTTTATCTGCAGGGCAACACCTCTCAAGCTCCACTGCACCGGTATCCCTTCGACTTTCAACACTATTCCTTGAAGGCGACTAGTTGCAATAGATCCGACTACTCCGTGCAGTCTATTTTATTTTCGACCCTCTGCAAAAGCCAAGGGACTGAGTTCCAAGGACCGAGCAGCGACACTCTTTCGCAATGAGCAGTCCACCGTCGTCCCCTCTGATGGACGCGGTCACCATCAGCGAGGACATTGCTCCATTACCGTCCTTCAAGGCCAGTGGTGTTGCGACGGTCGATTTCGATGGCGTTCTCTCTAGTCCTCTCAAGGTGCACGAAGATGTGCGTTCTGGTTGTGGTGGGCAAACGTGGCCCGCGGGAATGCTTCTCGGCAAGCATATGTTGCGTTACCACAAAGACCGGCTTGCTGACGCTCGGATGTGAGTTTCGCGCTCTTTCTCAACTTCGACACTGCTATTGCATGCATGTGACTTGGACCGAGACCTTTGTCCTGGTCTGCATAGACAGTGTGAGTATAACCAAAGACGGAGTAGACTTGCTGACTCGTTGGCGATATAGACTGGAACTTGGAGCTGGCGGCGGTCTCATCGGCCTTGCCATCGCCTTAGAATGTCAGCTTCAAAACCAGTTGTTAGTGACGGACCAGCTGGAGATGTATGAGCTGATGAAGCACAACATCGAGCTGAACAACCTACAAGACAAAGCCAAGGCGATGGTGCTCAACTGGTACGTAAATACGATTTCATTGTCATGTGTAATATCCTCCTCTGCTGGACTAATCCCCTGGTCAGATGAGGGCGAGCCAACAAGCTGACTGGTCTATTCATTCATATAGGGGCGAAGACTTACCAGCTGCCGTGCTGGAGCAAAAGCCAAACGTCATAATCGCTGGAGAATGTGTCTATTTCGAACCTGCTTTCCCTCTTCTGATGTCTACGCTTAAGGCCCTACTAGAGCTTAACCCCGCAGCTGTCGTGTACTTTTGTTTCAAGAAGAGGAGACGCGCGGATATGACCTTTGTCAAAATGGCTAAGAAAGCTTTCAAGGTCGAAGAAATATTTGATGAGGATAGGCCCGTTTTCCAACGTCAGGGCCTTTTCCTCTTTTCTTTCACCAGCCGCCCAAGCACAAACCAAACCAAAACTCCTAAAAAAGAAAGCCAACCTCAACTGTCAAGATGAAAAAAAAACGTCAAGGAACCGCTTTGTCTAGGTACACAGCATCTTTGTTGGCATGCGCCTGAAAACTGTCCATACATGTTAAGTCCTGGCGTGGAGACCCGACTGGACCCTTTTATGAGGAAACACAGTGACGCTGACAGGACTGTATAGTAAGTCTGACCAACAGGACTTCAATGTAACATCGCCAAGGGGTTTCTCGAGGGTTCTTGAGTCGACTCAATAATAGTGCGCCTCAAATATCACTCCAAGTATGTGTCGTGATGATAGAGCTATATGGGCCCTCAAACTGTTGACTTTCCCACAGATTTGAGGGTTTGGAATTCGTGCAAGAGAGAATACAAATGCAGAGCACCCACATGTGCGTCACTGACTATCCTCCGAGCGACATGTGTCTGAGACTTGTCTATCGTCTTTGTTGCAATAAAAGACACTGTACAAACTGGGCCAATGAAGTCTGTGCTTAGCGAATAAAACCAAGTCGTGATGTGCTTTGGGAAACATAGCGCCTGTAGAATAACGTCTGCGTCTCTCAAGAAATTGTAAGCACACCGTAAGGTTTTCATCACATCGCATCACAATGAGAGCGCATAAATGTTCACACAGACAACGAAGCGAAGGGAATAATGACCTGGAGCACGACTCAATAAGTGAGAACGTCACGCATGCATTGGCGCCAACATTATGCCGAACGACCCAGCAAGAGAAGGCGGCAAAAGAAGACTTTTTTTTTTTTTTTTTATTTCCCTCACACCACCGGGTCCTCTGGTACTTTCTCACGCTTCTGGGCTTCTAAACTGCTCCTACTGCTGCAAGCCATGTCAGCAAAGGCAAGCCGTTGAGTTGTTGATGAGTGGATGAAGTGGCACCCAGATTAACGTTGCCCTGAACCTGGGAAGAAATGGGTCTTGTTTCAACTTGGCGTATGGCGTCCTCCACACCTCCCGGATGCACGTTGACTCGTTGAGTGCTTTCAAGCCTCTCAAGCCTCTGCGTTTGGGGCCAGGCACAAGGCGCCAGCGAACAGGACAACTCAGAGATCGTTTTACTGTGTCTCCCCCCTCCTTCACCAGTGCCAGATGTTCCTTGTTTTCTCGCTCTGCAGACCTCCCGCCATCGTCAGGCACATATAGACTGTCATTGGCTGCCTCCTAGCCCTGACAAGATCTAACTCGGAAGCTGACGACAGGGCGGCCCCTTGCAGATTGACCAATCACAGCATGCTGGGTGAGAAAACATGCCTTGAGACCACCAGACTACGTGCGTTCTCTGTAAAGGTGGTGCGGGATCTGAAAAATCAAGTTGTCGTTCAAGACCTCTCCAACTTCGCTGTACTGAGATGACGCGGCCCGCAATACGTGAGTCGCGATTCCCCGCAAAGCTGTTCTCAGATGAAGCAGCTAGCAAATAGAAGAACTTAGAAGACGGGTTTTGAGGTTCTGTTCTTGGAGAGGAGGCTGGCGATCAACTTTGCAGCACAATACGATGAATGCCCCTTGATGGTGCCACGGCACCCCTGAAGGACAGGGTTGATTTTGCTTCTCCTTGTGCTCTCCGCAGGCCTCCTTCTCAGGCTGTGTAGCGCTCTGGCTTTTTTTTTTTTTTTTTTTTTTTTTTTTTTTTTTTTTTTTTTTTTTTTTACGTAGCTGTTAGGGCAGACCGTTTGCATGGTTCAGGGAAGTGTTTTATGGCTGGCTCCAGCAGATCCCAATGGCCCGGTGAACACCTCCTGAGGAGCGGAAGAGATGGCAGCTTGCCACGTCCGTGCTGTGGCCCGTTTCGTCTCCACCATCCACCTCCAGGCACAAGACAGACTGGCTTGGAGTTGGGTGTGTGGGCTATGCTTGTGGGTGGATTTCTTTGGAAAAAACCACGCGTGGCCAGCCCCCCAAAGCGGATCTCCCTCTCAGCTCCCACTCCCGGGGATGAATCCGGTACGCCGCTGCCTACGGTTCTTTTGCCTACAGTTGCGGTACCCTTGACTCACAAGTTCCAGCGGGTTGCTTGCGGGCATACAGTTCTGCGTTCAGCGCTGGTTATGGATGGCACACCTCCAGTCCTCGGTACCTGGCTAGGAGTAAGGTACTAGTCTAATAAAGCCAAGTCTTTTAAGAGCTAGCATAATGAGCCGGCGCCGTCTTTTACGGCGAGGCGTAGTATTAAAGGAAGAGTCGGTTCCTCCCCTTGTTTCGTTTCTTCACCTACGATCTCTTCGAGTTCAAACACCATTCATTCCCACCTGAGCACTGAGCAGGACTCTCTCTCTCACGCACACACTCTCTCACACGACGGTCAACGTCCATTCCTTCAATTCTTTTTTGAATAGATTCATTCCTGTGGAACAGAATCTAAACCATCCTTCCTTTGCCTAGCAATCCATCGCGTTGAGATACCCTTTCGTCGACACACTAGACGTATCACAGTTACAGCCACTCTTGGTTGAATAACAGAACTCGAAAACAACAACAACAAACTATCCATATATCAACATGAAGTCTTTCACTCTTGCTTCCGCCTTCTTCGCCGCTGCGGCCGTTGCCCAGCCCCATGCCAACCCTCACGGAATCCACCACCGCCGCCACCACCAGAACGACAAGCGCGATGTTGTCACCGAGGTTGAGTGGGTGACTGAGATCGAGTACGTTACCATGATGGTTGACGCTACCACCACCGTCTGGGTCCGACCTGAGGCCGAGTCTACTACTGCTCCTCAGCCCGAGACAACTCAGGCCGCTCCCAAGAAGGTTGCTCCCAAGAAGGAGAAGAAGCCTGCTCCTCCTCCTGCCCCTACCACTACTCTGGTCACCAGCGTCTACACTCCTCCCCCTGCTCCTAAGCCTACCACCACTGAGGCCGAGGCTGCTGCTGAGCCTACCTCTCAGTACGTCGCTCCCGTCGAGCCCACCACCCAGGCTCCTGCCCCCAAGCCTACCACTCAGGCCCCCAAGCCTGTTGTCTCGGCCCCCAAGCCCGAGCCCGAGCCCGAGACTGAGGTCGCTCCCGTTCAGCAGGAGAAGGCCGCTAAGCCTGCCTCGGGCGGTAGCTCCTCCGGCGGTTCTGACACCAAGCAAGGCGAGTTCACCTATTACGATATTGGTCAAGGTGCTTGCGGTCAGGACGACACTGGCAAGGATGACTCTATCAACGTTGTCGCTCTCTCCCACCTTCTGATGGGCCCGCTCTCCAACAACAACCCCATGTGCGGCAAGACCATTACTATCAAGGCCAACGGCAAGACCTGCCAGGCTACCGTCGTCGATAAGTGTATGGGCTGCGCTATCAACGACATCGATGTCAGCCGAAAGGTCTACGAAACGATCTGGGGCAGCCTCGACTCTGGCCGCACTGAGGTCGAGTGGTGGTTCAACAACTAAGTGCCACGCCAAACGCGTTTTCTTGAAGCATGAAAATAACACGAAGGATACCCTTTTTCTTACGACTTGTACTTTTCATGAAGCGGGAATCTCTTCACCCCCGAAGGCACTGGGGCGTAAGACATAACAAAGGCATTTGGGTACCACTTGGACCTAGACCTGGAGATTCTGGATTGGGGTGTTTCTGGTTTCTTGGGCGAATCAGCTCCGGTTGACAGTCGTCGATTTCTATGTACATAAACTATGGATACGCCGTTCGGATAGACAAACATTACAGCTCCCTCAATCAGGGACTGCACTTTTGATTACATTACGTTATGTTATATGATTTCCCCTCAATTGTTATGACATGACTGTCGTCTAGCATTGTTTATTTTGAATCTAATCTTAGGGCAGATGAAGCGAGCGGGTTTTAATTTTGGGATCCTGGTCTTTTGGTCGCAGCTCCATGCCTACAATGACCTCGTACTCAACTAACCCATGTCTTTAACAGGGTATATTGGCGATCAACTCTGATGAATTCTCGTTTAAGCTGAAACTTGGACATTTAACAATCAACCAACAGAAATGAGGAGCTCTTGACTCTGCTAATGAATATCGCTCGGGCTCAATGACGAACTGCTGCAATAAAACAAATTCCTTGTCGGTGGTCGATGTCATAGGATGGTTAGTCAATAAACAGCTGGTATCCAGGGGTGAATGAGAGGGTCCTCTGTCTTGGAGCTGGAGTAGTCTAACGAAGCCACTCCCTTCAGCCATGTAGGACTTTACTGATGACCCCTCGGCCTCTGAGGATTCACGTAAGCAAGGGCTCGAAAGCAGGTAGCGCCGCACGAAGGGATTCCGATCCCCCTTGGAAAGGAGAAAGGAAGGGCAGAAGTAGACGCGGTTGGCTACTGGTTAATGATTCTACGCCTTACGGAGGCGCTTTGAATACGAGCTATCGATACGGGTACAAATATAGGCATTGTCAGACTCTCAAGACTCCCGTCCCATCCGCGCGTATTGCGTATACGTAACATGCATAGATGTTGGGTACAGGACGTCTATCGTACTGCATTTATCATTTAGGCTTAAGACATGGAGCACCACCTCCAATGGCAACTCCAAGTCATAAGTCGTGAATCTGGTGGAATGCAGTGCATTCTGAAACCTTCATAGCAGATTCAGTAGTTCCTCCACGTAACGGCGTGTATCGACGCCAATGCCCTGAGCGAGCTTACCTGCACCCTCCGCGGAATCTGTACGGAAGCCGACATGATCGCTGGCGCGGCGGATGAGGAAGATTTCCTTGGCGACATCCGGATGTCGGGGATCGGGTCCAGAATATTTCCTCTCTCCTTCATCTTGAGAGGTATCCTGGTCTGTATTTGGGCCAGCTCCTTCGTGAATTGTAGAGAGATTCCCCGTACCAGCATCTTCTTGACGGTCGAGCAGACGTGTCCAGACGATCCACCATCCACGGCTGGACTTTTCAGTACGCTCAAGAGCAGTTGAACGGGACCTAGTACCAATGTAGAGATTGACCAGGTGAAGGTGAGTGTTAAGAGCATCAGGACGGGACCACGGTTCCGTATCATCGTAGACTTCTGGTATGTTTGGTATCGATGAATGAACCGTCAACGAGACGGGATCCCAGACGAGATCATATATGTTGTTTTCAGAGTAGTTACTGCCAGAACCTGCATCGGCCCCAGGACGCTCCGGACGATAGCTTGTTGAGAGGAGAAGAGGTTTGCGCAAAGGAGCGAGTTGATGATGAAGGGAGCGATAGAGTGAATCCATAGCAAGGGAGTCGGTTCGTAGATTGAACAGAAAGGTGAACATGAATGGTCGGTTGACGTAGACAACAACGCGCAGTTTCTTCGCCTTGTTGAGATCGTGGGAGTCGTAGCCAGGTATCATATTCCCTACCACCTGTGACTGCGTGAGAGCACTGGCTGGATGCTCAAAGTCACGCACCGTTATGGCCTCTGGTCTATCCAGAGCCTCGCTCTCAAGCTCAATGTTTACAGTTCGTAAGACAGTACGAGAATTGCTGCCCCCATCGGCAGCATCATCAGAACTTCCACTTTCCGTTCCGCTATAATCTTCATTGATCTCCCCCTTTAAACCAATCAAGTAGTGGCCAGCAGCTTCATACGAAGGTGTGCGTTCCGCGAGGCTGGGCCGTGCTAGTTTGGTTGTGTCTTGGGCAGGTTCAGGATCCTGCTGCAGACTCTCGGGCTGTTTGGTAGGAGAATCGCCACTACCAGTGCCGCCAGGAAAAGACCAGTATGTGCCGTAACCCAGCTTGAGATAGCTAACCATCTTTTCCAGTTTGCCATCTTCAGTCACTTGGATTTGGGGCTGATCTCTGTCGGAACTCTCCCCAGCCAGTTCCTCGGCTGAGGACTTCGTGAGTTCACTCACTGGTGCCCGTGTTTGATCTTGGGCCGCTTGCTGGCGATCCGCTGCCCGTCGCCTTTTTGCGCGCCGAACCGATGTCGGGCTCTCTATGATACCATAAGCGTGGTTGCCCCAAGTGTATAGATCCTCCATCCAGTGAGTAACGTCTCTCACTGATTTTCTGGACAGAGCGCCGGTACCCAAAAAGATGGCACCGTCATCAGGGCCAGGTTCTCTTCCTGTTCCTAGCCATTGCTCAGGGTCGCCATTGGGGTCATTTGGAGGAGGCGATTCGGGGTTGTAGTCACCGAACTTGGAAACAACTAGATCGACGAGCCCTTCTATTCTCCCGACCAGTCCTTCCAATACGGCTCGCTCGCCACTACCACGTTCTTCCTCGCCGACGCCGACGCCGAGCTCGCCAGAGGCTGCGATAGGGATGCCTCCAAAAATGTCACGAGCTGGGTTCCCATGCATCATGACATTCCAGGTCGAAAGGTAGAGATCCCAGTATCGACTCAATATAGTGATGAACTTGGTTCTCTTGTTACGCACGAAGAGGGCGCTCAACGAGGAGTCATGATGCATGAGGAAGATGCTATGGGCTCGTAGCAGATCGCGCAACAACAGGCTCGCGGGTTTCATCTCGCGACTGGAGTATTCATATCGTTCTTCGGCGGCTTCGCTCTTCTTAGTAGTGAGCCGAGGAGGGAGAGGGAGTTTGGTGAGGTCGATGCTCTAGTATCATTTGTGAGTATGGCGTTGAAGACAGCAAAAGTCATGGTATTCTTACTGCTAGAATCCACCAGCCAGGTTCGAGCTCATGGAGTATGACTCTTGACTTCTCGGTGTCGATAGTGTCTACTGTTGCGCCGCTCGCAAAACCGCGGCTGAAGCTAGCCATGCCCTGGGCAAGGCCAATCTGTCGCAAACGCTCGTTTCGCTCTTCTGGAGAGATATTCTGGGTCGGTTGGCCATGAGTGCGCCTGCGCTTATTATGCGCAGCTTGTGTTGTAACAGAGGCATAGTAGACGATCTGATCTTCGATGGTTTCGTCGGTATTGCCAAGCGTGGGGTTGAAGATGGCGAGGAACCCGAGCTGCGCAGGCACGATGGTTCCCGGTGCTGGGTTAGCAGTGCCTGGAGCCGAACGTGAGGCCATTGTTGCCATGTACCACGTCCTGTCGTCTTGCGAGGGCGTCGGAAATAGTGCTGCTGTGTCTTGAATTTTGCGCCGGAGCTGCTGCTGATGTGACTAAGGTAGTTCGTCAATCCCAATCAATTCTGACGTAGATCGGCGATCATAACAGCACAAGCCTCCAACGAAGCTTGCAAAACCGTCACGGCGCCTCAAAATAACGGGCGCAGATATAGACATAAACGGCCAAAATAAGAGTATGAGCGCAAGGAAGAAAGGGGGAAAGAAGAGAAGAGGGAATGAGGGGAAGAAGGCTGTACCATGAATCTAACTGTATCTATCTGTTTGTTAGAGGCCTAGGTAGGCCTCGATCATGCGGGCGGATGTGTTTGTGGTCGGAGGTTATACCCCGACCTCAACACGATTGGACATGTATTAAAATGACCAATTGATGAGCTGTTATTCAAGTCCGTCATGTGGGACTCAAGGAAGGTAGATGAGGTGCGATCGAGATTCAACGGCTGGACCGAAGAAATGGAGGAGGGAAGGCCTGGACAAGAGAATGCCATGGTATTGGATGCCCATTTCCATTGCTGAATGTTAAAATGTTACATGGGTCAGAGTCTCGACCGCGGGGCAAAAAAGATCCCCAACTTTTGATCAACATAGCATTTCCTTTTTTCCTTTCATAAAGATTGTGCTATTTCAACAATGCCATGGTTGAGACTGTAGCCTCTACTGTCATTCATATCCCCTAACATATAAATCTTGAACTAATTCCAAACGTCGCTATTAATGTACAAACCAACACGGTAGAGACAAGTGGTGTCTCAATACTCAATACTAAGCCTATTCATTCCTTACACCTATCGAATCATCTTTGTCACTTTGTCCAAAGACAGTCTGTCTCCTCTTTGCCATCGCATACGCCTCACTAACACGTTCGCGTTGGTCTTTCAATACTTGCATCGGTGACCGGGTCTGATCTTGAGCCTTCATACTCTCAGTTCTGGGAAAGCCCCATCTTCTACGCTCTCTTCTTTGGCTCCGATCAAAACTGGAGAATTCAGCCCACATAAAATATAGTATAAACGTGATGAGGGTAAGTGGGATGGTGACGGCCCAGTACAATCGAAACTGCGGTGTGGTTTTGACCCCGATATCTCCTCCATCAGCTTGCGCGCTGTCCCAATCGAAGAGATTGGTCGAGAAGAGAGCCGAGATGAAACTGCCCGGTAAAAAGAACATTGTCACGAACGCCAGTGTCTTCATGGATGCAGCGTCTCGAAGAGTAGATATGGAGATGATGTAGTTGGAAAGGCTGTAGTTCTCTGATATGAGATTATTCAACTGGCAAAACGTCAGTATCCTTTCGATGCACTTCTCTTTATGGCCGACATACCACGTCGATTTGGATTTGCACTCTCTTCAAGGTATACTCCCTGTCCATAGCCTGCATAATCAACCGTTTCTGGAGAACACCGACATGGTTCCTCATCAGCTCATCTGCTTCGGGGTTCGAGCTTTGGCCAAGGCTTAGTCGTTGTTGGACAAACTCGAGAAGTTTCTGGAGCGTCGTATCCTTCCTTTCTGTACTCGCTAGGCGGACTGCAAATCCGCTCATCTGTGCACTGAGTGTGCCTAACTCGCCAGCCGCGATATGTTTCCGTTCAGTCTTGAAGTCTGAGTACCCTGTCCGCGCTTCTATCTGCTGGATGCCAGGCTTCATGTTGTTCTGCGTTACCTCAATCTCTCCATGGAACATGAAAGCAAAGAGGAATGCAGGAAACATGGCATGGCTTGCTGTGCTAAGGCTCCATTTGCTTTTGCTTTTGAGAAGCTTCTTCAGATAGTGCTGCTCTTTATCGCCAGCCAGAATCATGCCATATGTGACACCTGGTCGCAAAGAAGGTGGCCTGAAACGAGTATGTGACCATATAGACGCAAGTTTAGGCGCGTAGCAAAAAGTGTAGGCCTGCTGGTTTGCTTCAGAGTTGACAATCTCGGGAAAGGCATTGACGCCCGCGACACAACTCGAGAAGTAATTGTATGCAAGCTCAAGACCGAATTTGTCTAGAATCTGATTCTTGGTATCTTCGGGAAGCTCAACGCAGTTATCGTCGAGGATGAACTTGGGCCATATCAGGCGTAGAATTAGCGACTCTGGTCCTGTCGTTCCTGTTCGTGTCTCCATAGCCAGCCATGAGGCTACATCAGGTATTGTAGTGACTCCTTCATGGTAGTCGACAATGCCAGTATCATCCCTGCCCCAAAGCTCACTATACTTGAATGAGAGGACGTCGTGCGTTTGAACGATTCGCCGTGAATTGAATTCGGCGATCTTGTGGTATATCTCATCCATGTGTGCCGAGCGTTAGCTTCTCAAGAGGCAGACTGGCGGCTCGGCGCATGAGTGGAGAGGTTTATGAGGCTGATGACAGGTGTACTATGTAGATGAATAGGCGTTTTTCATGTCGGAATCGTCTGTATATATGGCATGGAGGGCCAAGAAATGAAAGCTGAAGGCGTCTAGTCTGCTGATACTGGCGAACCGCTGGCGATCTGCCGTTTCAGCTGTTCATATCACCCTGCATCTCATCGCCCAGAGTCTGAGAGGAAATCTGCCTGTTTCGGGGCAGCCAATGGCCCCAGAGCATTGAGACAGGGGGGGTTGATAATCCTTGCTTCTTGAAATGGGCTGGGCGTCAAATAATTACAAGTTGAATCAATGATGAGATACCTACGTAAAACAATGCTTTGTTTCTCGACTGGTGTTTCCTCTGATCGCTTGTTCATTTCTGACGCACCTTGTATCTTCAGCTACCCTTTTCAGGATTAGGACAATCGAGATTCAACAGAAGCTGATGAAGCTCCGCTTGAATGCGGTATGTCAGCTTGTTAGCCTGCACTGCCACTGGGTACTCAGGTTAAGTGCATACTACCTTATGTAGTATGTTCTCTAGTAGTTAAGGCAGTCGAGGCTTAATGACTCCCTTTGTGAAACAGGACCTATCCGACTCGTTATGTTGTCAATTCTCTGCAAGGGATTCTAGGAGAGGAGAGGAGAATAGCCATCGTGAACAGTTTATACACGACGTCTTGGCTGAGTCCAAGCTCTAAAGCTTCCGCCGCTAGGCTAGCTCAAGCTAGGAGGTACCTATTGAACTGCGTTAGATACCTAGGTTAGTACCTAGGTAGGTCCCTTAGGTCCCTTATTACTGTACGGAGTACCCCGCAGGTCCCTTCAACGTCCGTCTTGTCAGCTGCAAGCTCAGCCCCGTAAGATCCAATGCAAAGTATGGCCTGCATCAAATGCATCAGCAAAAAGAGTCCAGCTTTTGGATTGGCATGAAGGAATTAAAGAGTCGAGCTTTTAATAAGCTTGGTGACGATAATTAGTGCCTCAATATGATCCGTAAGATCTATAATTATCCATCGAGACCCTTGTTAATGGGCGTAAACTCGCCTACGTCATCCCCATCATTATCGCCAGCATCATCTCACTTCGTACTGTAAGCTCCCCCCGCCGCTGACTGGGCTTGCATGTTTCATCTTCTCCTCCTACATCATCCCATTCATTCAGTCGATGTGCACATTAACCTACAGCCTCAGTTAAATACCAATATTGCTCGCATCTATCGGCCCTCAGGCCCAGATCCATCATCATGGAATCTTTCTCTCTACTCAAGCGTCGTACCACCGACCTCCTCCACAATGTCCAGCAAAACCTCCCCACCATGCCTATGCCTTCCGTTCCATCCGCCCCCTCAGCAACTCGCCAGAAGAAGAGTTCTATGAAAGGAACATGGGAGCGCATTGATGCTCCCGACGTTCCCCGTTCCTCCCATTCTCTTAATATTGTCCATGGAACCGCTTACCTCTTTGGCGGAGAGATCGAGCCCCGAAACCCCGTCGATAACGATATGCATGTCGTAACTTTGCCGTGGTCCTCGGCTGGGGCCGACTACTTTAAGATCAAGGCATCCCCAGCCAAGCCAGATGCCCAGCCGAAAAAGGCTGAGGTTCAGCAACCCGTTCAGCCAAAGGCCCCGGAGCCAGTCAAGTCCGACGAGAAGCCAGATGAAGAGGAGATTGAGAAAAAGCTCGACGAAGTTTCTCTTGCGGAGGATGACGAAGAGGGTGAAGAAGAAGACGACGAATCTTCAGATGAAGAGGTTGAGAGCAAGTCCAAAGGTAAGCAGCCTGCGGGTCCAGAAAAACCGGAATTGGGCGATGTCCCAGCTTCACGAGTCGGCCATGCTACTGCTGTCATCGGGTCCCGTATCTTTCTCTTCGGTGGTCGAGGAGGCCCCGACATGCAGCCTCTGAACGAAGGTGGCCGTGTTTGGGTCTTTGACACTCGCTCCAACACATGGACATATCTTGACCCTGCCCCTGTCGTTCCAGGTGGTGCAATTGTGCCCCAGCCCGCCCCGCGAAGCTATCACACAGCCACATCGATCGACCGGCCCCGGGACTTTGCTCCTAAGCGGCCCAAGGAACCTGAGACTTGGGGACAGTGGGCACTCGGAGATACCTCTAAGACGGGCATTCCCCAAGCTCCTGTTGTTGGTAATGTGGCTGAAGATGCTGTAGATGAAGAATCGGACGGCTACGGTACTTTCTTCATTCATGCTGGATGCCTCGCCAGTGGCGAGCGCACCAATGATATTTGGACCTTCAACGTCCATGACCGTACTTGGACTGAGTTTCCAGCTGCTCCGGGTCCTGCTCGAGGCGGCAGTGCCATCTGTGTGAGCAAAACCCGCCTGTTCCGCTTCGGGGGCTTTGATGGGCAAAGCGAACTTGGAGGGCAACTCGACTTCCTCCACCTCGAGGTTGAGACGTTTGACGATAGAGGCACCAAGGGTGAAGTTGCTGTTCGCGCCCGCGGTGGCTGGCAAACCATTCTCGACAGTGATCCAAACACCGACTCAACTGAAATCCACGCCGAACCAGCTCAGATCTGGCCTGAGCCCCGAAGTGTCGCATCTTTGGAGGCAATCACTTCGGGGGCTGGATACGAGTATCTTGTCTTGACCATGGGTGAGCGTGACCCAAGCTCAGACGGCCACGAAGGTGCAGGCAAGTTCTTGAATGATGTCTGGGCATTCCAAGTTCCGCCTCTGGGCATGACAGCCGCCAGCGTTACCGCTGCTATGTGGCAAGCTGTCGGCCGTAAGACAGGCGAGGGAAAGTGGACGAAGCTTGATCTTGAGCCATACGACGATGATAACAGCGATGAAATGCCTGTGGCGAGAGGCTGGCTTGCGAGCGCCCCGATGGGTGAACTTGAGGAGAGCGGCATTTTGATCTGGGGAGGTCTAGGCGAGGACAATCAGCGTCTCGGGGACGGTTGGATCTTGCGTGTGGGCGATTCCTAGGTGAAAATTATAAGGGACTGAGCAGGTAGTTGGTATGGACATAGTGTTCCTTTTTTGGCGTAATATGTTTTTGGCGATTGCATCAAATGAACGAATGGAACAAAGAAACAAAGTCCTATACAGACACGACACTTCATACAACATATCATATTGCTATTGACGAAAATCCATGCATTCTATACCTGGGAAAGCATTTGACATGGTGTTATGTACAGTTGAAGCCTCCTCCCGCCGGACACTTTTTGCATTTCTTGCTATTGAACTAAAAAAAAAGAGAGAGAGATAACAATGTTATAATTCTACAGGTCGGCCCTGGTGGTCTCGGTTCCCCAGGGCTCCGCGTTCAGGCTTGTTTGACCAGCACTGTTCTCACATGTGTCTCGGCTGCTGAGAGGACCAGGCTTGGGGACGTTGACAGTAGAGGGATCGGAAGCAGTAGCCTGAGCCCGAAGGGACTTGAGGAGGTCCTTCACGGAGGCGGGGGTGAGATCCTCGTAATAGTCGTCGTTGATCTGAATCATGGGAGCGTTGACGCAGGCACCAAGGCACTCGACCTCAAGAATGGTGAAGAGACCGTCGGCGGTGGTCTGGCCCTGCTCAATTCCGAGCTCCTCCTTGATAGCCTTAACGATAACATCAGATCCACAGCCTCCAAGTTGGCAAGGTGTCTATTGATGCAACTGTTAGTGGGTTGTGCTTTTAGAGTATTGGGTAATCTTCAATGACGTCTACTCGTCATTGCCAGACTAGCGTTAAACAATTGCAGTCGACAAAGGCGTACTATATGTGGGAAAACAACATACCGTAGTGCAAATTTGAACAAAATATTTGCCCACGGGAGTTCTGTTGTACATGGTGTAGAAAGAGGCAACCTCGTACACTCGCATAGGAGGCATCTCAAGAAGACGGGCGACCTCGTTCATGACACTGATGCTGGTGAAGCCGTGCTGGCGTTGGCCGAGGTCTAGCAAAGGCATGACAGCAGCCTTCTTGTATTGGGGAGGGTATCGCTTGAGGATCTCGGCAATGACGGTCTGGTTCTTCTCGTTAAACTTGAAGGGGATATCGGGGTTGTTGTCCTCGGTGTTTCGATGCTGTCGTACGGCCATAGGTCAGACAAGTTGGTTCTCATCGCTAGCAATTGCGCGCTGATAGATCTGCCATGATCTAGGATCTAGGGTCGTAATTGACAGCGCCAATTGGCCTACTTACCACCATGAGAGTGTCACTTCGTCGGCTTGCTGTGAGAGAGAAGGCGGCGCGAGACTGAGGACGGGCAGCCCGACACACCGGCCGGATGGCAGAGCGGATGAGGGGAGTAAGCTTGCTCGCCATTGTGAATAGTTTGCTGGTGCTTTTCCTGAGCGAGCGGAGCGGGTGTCGTCGCGAAGGCGGGAGGGCTTCTAATGTCGTCGATTCCGGATCTTGTCAAAATGTCGCCGTCGTAGCGAGCATTACAATTCGAGTTGGAGCTGCTTGCAAAATCAAAGTCGATGATTGGTGTGTTTGACCCAAGGTTTAGCCGTCCCGGTGAGGGCCGATGGCGAGGTAGATACCTAGGTACGTATCATCCTTCCCATACTCCGTAGCTCTCTTTAATTCCTTCGCCAATCTCAAGCTGTCTCATCTTGAATTCAGAAAAGCTCAATCATCGATGTTTCTATGGCTAACTTACGATAATGAACATTCTCACAAACCGTCATTGTCGATTGAGTCACACAAGAAGTCGAATCAGCCGCCGACACAAGAAAACAATAAGCTAATCTTTTCCTCGTGACTCGATCGAATACACCCGTAGAGAATGAATCGCTTTCTCACAAAGCCCAAAAGGCATTGGGTTGATGGACCAGTGTTGACAGAAGCTCTGCAGCCCCCTGCGCTGACCGAACATATCTCGCCAACTCTAACATCTGTCTTCAGCACTTAGAAATAACACGTCATGAAAACAAGTTTCGTGAATTCGGTGGTACCACATGCTCCTCTGTCCTTGTGCGCAATCTCCATACATCCATCCCTCTTGGTATGTGTATCTAGCCACTGAGCATGTTGTGAATCACGAGTCAATATCAATAGTCTATGGCTCAACCTGCAATAACGTGAGTGAGTGTTGTTGAACGACGATCAGCATTGGTTTTGGAGCTTTGAACTCGAATCCAGATCCAATTGGACTCGTTATCTTCTGGCACACAAGTAGGATCCAACACGCCGATCTCTATGATGGTCGTCAAACAACCGAAACTCAGGCCATACACTACCAGATTTGTCTTCATACATGACATTTGAGGTAGGACAACTGAAGAGATGCAGAATAATCGATTATATGCGCAAGAGTTGCCACATCACGCTCGCTTCCTCACATGCAGAAGTTCAAGGAAAGGTACATGGTCAGGGCAATCAATATAAGCTTAAAAGAGTTTTGTTGTTGAACCTTCTTTAACCGCAAGACAACCCCGAGTCAAGGTGACTTTGCCACTTCGCATTGGTACAGGGCCTCCCGCTTGATGTTTGGGGAAGCACAACTGTGTAGTTCGGCTAGAGGCTTACTTCTGGCGATGAGACATCAACAGTGGATTGGGTGCTGAGGTATCACCACCTTTATGCTGTGGTTACAGGACTACCGATGACAACTGGTCCTCTAGTTGACAACTCACCTGGCTGGACGCATAAACCCAGCAAATAATTTGCTGGCCATTGAGATGGTATCAATTGTTGTCGTCGTGGGTTTCAGATGGAGGGGACAGAAAAGGGAGCCGGCGTTGTGATGGCTGGAATCCAGTAATGAGTGTAGCTAATTTTAGTTAGGCGTCCTCGTCACTCTCTGAAAAGGGCTGAGGAACTACAGCACGTACAAACGGTTCGTGCTTGTATATAATATTAAGCCTGTTCACATCAATAATTCAGCCACGGTTGTAATTATTTGAATCTGTCGTTCCTTTGGTTCTGGTGACATCCTTCATCGTGAGTTGATAACCCTGGCTCAACTCTATCGTCGGGCTCGATCTCAGGGTGAAAGACCCCTGTATTCAACTAACTTAAGAGCTAGGATCTTTCAGCTAATATCTTAGTTCTAGAGCCACTTTGGAAGCGCCAGATCTTAAATGAACTACAGAAGGAGATAGGTGATAGATGGCGCACCTCCTTCCTGAGGTTTTCAGCTTGGCTTGGCTTGATACTTCTAGTCTTTGGTAGGCAACTGCGACTCGTCTGAGCTGGACCTCTTTCCATTTTACAAACAAAGAGAACCTCGTACTTCATCTGACTTGACTGGCTGGTTAAGGTATACCTACTAAACTCCATCCCTCTTAAAACATCGATATCTCGACTTGTCGACAGCATCGCATCATGCCAATCGAATCGCGATTTTCGGTGTCGGTTCCTAATTGCTCAATTCAACAATGGATATTTGGCTCGCCTTCAGGGCCATTACCGGATCAGAAGGCTTTCATCGATGCTGATAACCCTGAGCAACGTTATTTCACCTACAGCCAAGCTCGACTGTTTGCGAAGCGTATCGCCGTCGGTCTTATCAACAATGGTCTTAAGCCAGGTGATCGTGTTCTCCTCTTCGCTAGTAACAGCTTATTCTTCCCGACCATTGTGATGGGCATTTGGATGGCCGGGGGCATATTCACAGGAGCTAACCCTGCGTATGTCACTCGAGAGTTGGCACATCAACTTCAGGATAGCGATGCATCATTCATCGTTGCCGCGGAGAGTGGCATGGAAGTGGCATTGGCTGCCGCCTCGCAGGTTGGTATGAAAACTTCACAAGTCTTTTTGTTGGATTCGACATGGCCAGATTCACCTGTTGAGACACAACCTAGGGAAGGCAGTCGACACTGGACAGAGCTCATTGCATCCAGGCCAGAGGGCGAGAGATTCGAGTGGACTGAACCAACTGATTCTAATGACTCTGTCTGCTCTCTCAACTACAGCTCAGGCACTGTAAGTTATCATTTCAACTTTGTCTCGGTCCTGGACAAGTGCCGCGAAGCTAATAACAACAGACTGGAATACCGAAAGGTGTCGAGATCTCACATTACAATCATGTTGCGAATAGCTGCGGTGTGACTCTCTTCCATAAACTCCATCCCGACTACGAATCTCGTCGTCAACGTGCTGCTGCCTTGTGTTTCCTCCCCATGTATCACGCCTTTAGTCAAGGCTACTTCATCACCAGCTTCCCTTGCGAGCGCGTTCCTGTATATATCATGCCTTCTTTTGATTTTCCTAAGATGCTCGCACACATTCAGAATTTCCGCATCACAAAGCTTCTGGCCGTTCCCCCTATTCTTGTCCTTATGTCGAAACATCCACTTGCACGCCATGCCGACCTGAGTAGCATCGACATGATTGCATCCGGTGCTGCCCCGTTAGCGAAGGATACACAACGCGAGATAGCCGGGATGATACCTGGGGGCGAGTCAGTAGTACGGCAAGGTTGGGGAATGACTGAGGCAACCTGCACCGCATTGTCGTGGGACCCTAACAAAGCTCCCAGCTCTGCGGCTGGTGAGCTGACGCCAGACTCCAAGGCCAGGTTGATCCATATCGAAACTGGAGAGGAAATTACAACTGCAAACACCCCAGGAGAGCTCTGGATCACGGGTCCTACGGTGATGCGTGGCTACTGGAGAAACCCAAGTGCCACCCAAGGCGCATTTGTTACTGACGCTGAAGGCACTCGATGGCTCCGTACCGGAGACGTTGCATATGCGGAGGAATATTCAAAGGGATCTCTCTTTCATATCGTGGATCGCGTCAAGGAGTTGATCAAGGTTAAAGGCATGCAAGTTGCTCCAGCTGAACTCGAGTCTCTCCTACTTGAACGAGAAGATGTTGCAGACGCTGCAGTTGTTGGGGTTATGGTCAACGGTGAGGAGCTCCCACGAGCCTATGTCGTCAAATCATCAAACGCAAGAGGCACATCTGAACAAGACATCGCAGACTGGCTGGCTAGTCGTGTTGTCAAATACAAACAACTTGAGGGGGGGGTGGTCTTCATAGACGCTATCCCTAAAGTTCCTGTGAGTCTATTATCCTTCTCAGTAAGAGGCGCTGCAAGTTCGAGGCTTACATGTTGTCACTCGAAGTCGGGCAAGATCTTGCGTAAGGCTCTTCGTGAGCGAGCAAAACGCGAAGTTAGCAACGGCCGTGAGGTGCGCGCCAAGCTGTAGGTCAGCGGCGGCGACGGGCGCGCAAGCTAATATTTTGCAATACTTCGCAAATCATAGACTTCTTTGCATACGCGACGGTCTGTGAAGTACGGGCAGGTCGATAAAGAAGTCATGTCACAATTGGTGACAAAGAGTTCTTGCTAGGGTCAGACTGAGCAGAGTTTACTTGTATCAATACGTTTGCATAAAATTCTTAGGGTTAAGGAGGCTGCCTCACCAAGCAACAGTAGCATATCTCATGGTTTTTTCCCAGGCATAACTTTATTTCCATTAATCGTTACACACAGGCCTCATTGTGGCCTTGCCATGAGACATATTTCAGTTTCCATCACCAATCATCATGATGACTTCGTCCAACAGTGTTGAGGGTATCTTCATATCTCGAGCCCTATCAACTCGCCCTCCATCGATTCGATATTGGGCAGGCAGCTTCACACCATCGGCGATCCCCAATATCTCCTGGGCAACCGCTATTCCACATCTTGCTGCAACTGGCATACCATGCCCCGTATAGCCAACACTAAGCCAGAGGCCACCATCTTCACCGCCTAGAGAAGCGGGCAGTTGACCAACCCAGGGATAGCCATCTTTCGAATAGCCCATGATGCCAGTCCACTCATAAGTAGCTTGGAGAGAAGTGTCTTCGTATTCTTCTGGTGCCCTTAACTTGACGGCCTCGTAAAGTGAGGCACGCAATCGCTGAGCTATAACTGGATCGATTGAATCGTCCCGCGATAGTCCAACTTGGCCATCAGATGAGCCTAATCTCTCACCGCCAGTGATAAGTTCACCCGAAGGTCTCTGGACAAGATAGTCGTCTCCTCCATCTGGCGTCCACCACACGTGGCTATGCTCCAGTGGTGAGCTGCCTTCTGAAGGGGTCAGAGCAGCAACTTGACCACGTACGGGAACTATGTACCCAGATAACTTTGGAATGAGGTGTGAGGTATAAGCGTTAGTTGCTAGTATGACTTTCCTGGCTGCTATCTGGCCACGAGGGGTGTGGAGAACCCACGAGTCACCAACACGCTGGATGTGCTCCACGGGCGTCTTTGTTTGAAGATTGAAGACGCTTGAGTCGTTCGCTTCAATGAGGCTCTCAAGAACCCAGCTAACAAGTTTGTACGGCCATAGCTTAGCCGCGTTGGGTTGGTATATGGCAGCAGGCGCCCCTGAAACTCGCAGCTTCTTTAGCTGCTCCTGATTTGATATAACCTTGATGTCGTCCGCAAGCTCAGGGTTGGTTTTCTTTAGACGGTCCAGATGCCGGGTCACGATGTCGAGGATTTCTTGTGAAGGGACGCGGTGGACACCTCCGACTGTCTCCCAGTCACAAGGGATATTGTGCTCAGATACAAGGTCCTTTAAGAAGCTAAAGGTATCAAGTTCAAATTGGGCGACTGGAGCTTTGGAGGCGTAAATGAGGGGCTGGCAATGACCACCATTCTGATGGCAATCAGTAAACCCCTATGAAGGACTCTTAGTAGGCTTAACTCACTCTTCCTGTAGCTCCCCAACAGGCCTCTCTTGCCTCGAGAAGCACCACATTCTTGCAGCCCCCTTGAACAAGCTCTCTCGCTGCAAATGCCCCCGTGATACCGCTGCCAACGACCACAGCATTGGCTGTGGAAGGGAGCTTTGCTGTGGTGTGATGCCCGAGGAGCTTCTCAGAGGGTTTGTGATGCCAGTACGATTTTGTGCTCTCGATGCTAGGTAATTCAGCCTGTCCCGGTGATAGCGTGGGGATTGTCATTGTTTAGCGGAGGTGTTTTCAGTGTATATGTGGGTGCTGATGTGAGACCAGATATAAGTTAAGAGGTAAGTTGCGGATATGTAAGTTGAGAGTCTGGTGGGTTATGTACCCCCGCCTTAAACGGCAGTTATTAGAAGGCGTTAGCATAACATTAGATGCATTACGTAGAATTCCATATTTATCAGCTACTTGCATAGGAGCTATAGATAAGTAGACTGATATGATAGCATCGTAGGCTTTCGGATATCACGGATACACAGCCAAAGCGAAGTGTTGATTATGAATTGATCGTATCATATTCATGCCATTTCGTCGTCAGAATCATCAACAGCTATCAGATCAAGCTCCCCCATCCAGTAACCTTCGAATCCGTCCCATTCTGCCTTGTTTCGGCAGTGGGTTTCTAAAGTATCCTTCCACCATGCTTGCTTGTATGCTTGCTCAAAGAGCGATTACTATAATTTACAATATTCCAGCGTCTCATGTAGCAAATCCTGCACCTTCCAATGACTCGATACAATCATTTCTCAAAGACAACCGTCTCTTTTTGGCTCCTCCATATGCTGTGTCCTGTGCTGTTGCCCTTCTCTGCTGAATTCTGCAGAGGTCTTCCGGAACTTTTGATTATTACTCCCACCAAATATGCGCTGTAACCACAGCATGTCTAATGCTTTCCGGGGTATTTCGTACACGCAGTCTCGCTGTTGAGACGCAAAATATTCAAGCCATCTTCCTGAGAGGTGCACATTCTTCAAATCGTGCTCTCGCTCCCTGTGGCGTACAAACGAAAGTTGACAAATGA